>WEDG01004496.1:0-39750 GCA_017591395.1 Schistocephalus solidus
TCTATTTTTCACCTTTTTAGCAATCAGTCAACTAAGTCTAATTATTCGGCAGACCCACACCGGAATCGACTGCGCTCGCATCTGATTGGAAGTACCTATCCCTTCGAATCGACCGCAGACGTTTCTACCTCTGTCAAATGAATACCCTCGAACGTCAATAACAGACTAGTCTTGACTCTTAACATTATTTCCCGGATATATTCATCTTCATTCTGTATAGCTGTTTTAACTTCATTTTTGCTATTTCTAAACCTTGGAAAACAGGTTTTTTTTACTTAAAACAAACTCGTCATTTCAACACTTCTATTTAAGCAAACAAACAAACCAAAGCTTAAGTGTTTAATGAAAAGAGGAGTTTGTTTTAGGTTTTTTCCTGTGTTCTAAGGATTTGACGGCGCCAAGCAGTGCCAAATCAATAAACCTATTATTATTATTATTATTATTATTATTATTATTATTATTATTATTATTATTACTATCACGTTTCATTCCTCTAGGTCGATGTATAATTAGACAGTGATTGATATACTAAAACGACTATCACCATGTAACATTTGCTTGTTTTGCTAGCGTCTATCTGTAAATAGGGTTTTCAAAGGCTCTGCCTATCTCCCTTATATATACTGAATTATACTGAATTAGTTTATCTTGAATAATTAACAGGCAATGATCATACGCAATTGAATAATTGGTCACGAGATTTTATGCCATAATTAAATTCTGCTTATTTCGTTGCCTTTGCCTTGCACAAAGTTATTCCGGTAAAACAATGCTTCAATGTACCGATCACCAGACTAACCGAATTCAGCTGAAGAGTTAATTATTCCCACATTCAGAAAGTACTTATAGTAACCAAGAAATTTATATTGCTAGAGATTTCAACTAACCTGCAACAGCCTGGGATAATCTGACAGTAAAAGGAACGTCTAATTCATTTGCCTTTAAGCTGCCTGACCTTAAACTTGGCCTTCGTCTGACAAGGACTATAAAGAATATGAAACTTACAGTAAACTAAAAGGTCAACTGCTTAGACCTATTCTTCATGAGAGCCTTCTCGAACGTTGATCAATGATCAGGAAATAACAGAGACACCGTCAATTAAAGGCTTATGTCTTAGCTGTACAACTAATCTTGATTTACCCCCCCCCCCACGTTAAAAAAATAAAACCAAAAGCCACGCATCAAGGTCATCGTGTGCAAAAGAACCACGTATCATTTTGTTCTCCGACTTGGACAGTTTGAAAATCGTTAACACTTCGCTTGTTTTGATTCTGACATTAAAACTGCCACTGCACGAACGTAATTGCTCTTTGGAATTTTCTGGAAATTTTCTTGTGCCGAATTACCTCACAAAACGACATCAAATTGGAATTTGTTTATCACCTTCGTCGAATTGATAAAAACAGCCTCTTCACCAATAAATACTGTCAACCGCTCAGTGAACCAAAAGTGCAAAACCCCTTGAAGATCTGAAGTTATCCAGGACCTTTGACCTCTACAAACGGCTGAGTCGTTCCTGAATATTCTTCCTATCATTTATTGTTTTTTAAAGTGGTTTTGAACGAATAGGCGCATTTATTGCTCATATTGTTTCTATTGCGGCGTCGTTGGACCTCCGTTTGAAATTCGCTCGTCTCCAAGCTTTTGATTTTTGGCCAATAATCTGTTCCCAAAGTCAGGACTAAACGAAATAAGTTGTCATTGGATCACTTCGAAGGCTGCATCATTCTTTGCTTCGTATTAACATTCGATAGTGAATTCGGTTCGGAAAAGCACTTCTTTTTGTGCTCAGTAAACTATTCGCTTGATAATTTAAGCTGCTCGTTAAAACTTAATGCATCCTCGTAGAGATCTTGCTGGCATGGGAAACGCAAGTGTTCATGACCCGACCATGCGAGAAAATTATTCACCGCTTCAGCCAGGACTCGAAACACCAACCTCTCGATTAGCTACCGATGCTCTTGACCGCTCGGCCACGCCCGGGAAGCCAGCAGAAAAAACAAATTGTATACACTACAAAAATAATGATCTCTCCTATCTTTGTAAACCGTTTTCGATTTCATGTGACAAAAACTTACCAGAAATACTCAAGACACTCTCAGCAGACCGAGAAGATCCACAAAACAGCAATAATGAAGAAAGCAGTAAACTACTGAATATTACCAAAACTAAGCTAAACAGTGAAGGGCTGGCACACTGTGATGGATGCCGAGGACTAACAACCAGAGTTTTGAGATTAGAAGGAGACCTCGATCTCCTATCGGAAATAATATCAGTCCTCATAAAACATAATAAAATTAACTCGCCGAAACCCGATGCAAATGAGCCGAAAAACATCAGCGAGCTAGAACACTATCATCACAAGGAAACGGTAGAAGTCAATAGGCACAACATTAAGCGAAACAAAAAGAGAAAAAGAACGAAGTCATTAGAACAAACCTCTGAGTCAGTTGAAATACAGATGACCAGAAAAAAAAATAAGCGAGGAGGAAATTATGTCTTGCGTTTCCCCAGGTTCGGGAAATCTGGTGCACTTAGAATCCGACTGCACAAAAGTAAATCAGCGATCGACGGTCTCTGAAAAGTCGAAAAACAGTAATCGTAAGGTTTCTTTACTGCATCGGACGAGCGACAGCAGCATGCTCTTTACATGTCCATCGAACAACAATGAAGCAGGGCATGGTAGCCAGCAAAGTAATGGCGGAAAAGTGGCCTACGACTTATCGACAGACCTGGATGCCATAAACCAAAATGCAGGTTTTCCGGGTGCTATTCGAGCAAACGCATTGTCAGGAGAACTCACGCAGTTTGAAAGGTCCATAGAGATGTCTGCAAATGAACCAACAGGCTCACCGAGGAAGACAAATTTGAACACAGTATTAAAGACTGTATCAAAGGGTATGATTCAACCTTCAATCACTAAAAAGAAAGCAGGATGCAGAAGCGAGTTTTTTCCTGACAGATCATTTTGTCTGGTAGTTCAGGGAGTCTCAGAGGCTACTGGGGAAACGCCAAAAGAAAGGGTAAAACAGGATCTGCTGACATTCCAAAATTTATTGAATGATACGCAAGAAACTGGTGTGACAGTCGACATCAAAAAGATCTTTCGATTGGGGCCTCGCGTTACAAATGAAACGCATGAGGTTCGACCAAGACCATTAAAAAGTCGTTTTGGGGGAGTAAACAGCAGGTAGATCTATTGCTCTCTCGAAAGTCCCAACTACGAAAGAATCATCGTGGAGTTTTTTTCAGCCGGATTACTCTCCCACCGATCGGATGAAAATGAGGACACTGGTAGCAGAATTGAAAAAGACGTCAATACGAGGGGGAACAAAACTTGAAAATTGTAGACAACAAAAATAGTCAAAACGGTGCGCTCGTTTTTATGGGAACATCCGGTGAAATTGACGGCAACCACGCCGGTCAAAAGCCCTACCAAATGCCTATAGATTTGAACCCAGACAGGAGACTGGATATATCTTGTGAAATATCCAGCAAAAATCGCCATGTGGAAGAAAGAACCAAAAATATCCAGAAATCGAGAGAAGAAAACAAGATTAAAATGATGTACACAAATGTGCAGAGTCTATTGAACAAAATGGATGAAATTAAACTGGTCGTGGACCATTTACAACCTGACTTCATAGCTCTAACTGAAACATGGTTAAATGAACAAATCGCAGACACAGAAGTCCGAATAGACGGTTTTCAGCTTATCCGCATGGATAGAAACGGACGTAGAGGTGGTGGAATCGCATTCCGGATGGGCCCTCGCCAAATAGGATCTCGTCTTGCGAAATACTTTGTTGTAAACTGAAAGTCACAAACCAACCAGACCTCCATATTGCCGTGGTATATCGACCCCCAGGACAGCGAACGGACACGGACGAAGCACTCATCACAGAGGTAAAAGCAAATCTGCCGTAGCAAACATTTATTAATACTTGGAGATTTCAACGCTCCCGATATCGATTGGGTGTCAATGTACTGCTCGCGATCGGAAAATCCATTCGAATAGAAATTACTTCAGTTGGTAAATGACGAGTTTCTTACCCAACATGTCACAATGAAGACCCGGTTCCGAAATGGGCAGCAGTCAAGCTGTTTGGATCTAATCATTAGTAGAGATGACAATTGCATCCTTGCATTAAGTTCTTACGTGCCGCTTGGACGAAGTGATCATTGTGTTCTTGCTTGGGAGTACAGTCATTTTTCTGTACCCAAACATCGTGCAGTTAGGCAGAGAAATGTATGGAAAGGGGATTATCCCAAAATGAAAGAATTACTGAATGGGATAGACTGGAGCCCTGTACATGTACCTGACCCTAATGCTGCCTGGTTCTTTATTAGTAAGTTGATTCACCAATTGGTAGAGAAATTCTGCCCACTTAAAAGGCGATCATGCGTCTCCCGACCCGAGTGGGTGACATCGGAAATAAAAAGGAATCTCAAGAAGAAAAGAAGACTGTGGAGAACATATGCCAGATATCAACAACCCGAACATTTTTCCGCTTTTAAGAAACAGCGAAATCGGTGTCGGAATCTTCTGAGAAAAGAAAGATCAACCTTTGAGTCAGAAATAGTCAAAGACATACCAAGAAATTCGAAAAGGTTTTATGCTTACGTTAATAAGGCAAAACGAAATCGCGACTGCATTCCTTGTCTTAAAGACAATCAGGGAAACAGGTTAACTGATAACTCTGATAAGACCTGCCTCTTATCCAATTTCTTTATGTCCGTGTTTACCGAGGAACCATTTTTGACGAGGATGAATACTACAGTACTGCCACATCTACAAACAAAATAAGCACGGTGTCGTTCCCAATGGACACAGTAAGAAAAACTCTGAAACAGCTACAGCCCACTAAATCACCTGGCCCAGATGGTATATCCGCAAAAGTTCTAAATGAACTCACAGAACAGCTGGCCTCTCCGCTCTCCAAGATATTTGAAAGTTCGATGGAGGCGGGGGCTCTGCCTACCGAGTGGAAGATAGCCAACATAACCCCCATCTATAAAGGAGGAGAGAGGACATCACCAAACAGTTTCCGACCAGTCAGCCTCACTAGTATCTGTTGCAAAATGATGGAGAAGATAATTAAAACGGAACTGATGAGGCATCTTGAAGAGAATAACTTGCTTAGTTCATATCAACATGGATTTCGAAGTGGTCGATCCTGCCTCACAAACTTGCTCACATCCATGGAAAGTTGGACAAAATCATTAGAAATGGGTTTGTCAGTCGATGCGGTCTACATTGACTTTAAGCAAAGCCTTTGACAGGGTTCCACACAAACGTCTGATCTTTAAGCTCCGTCAAATGGGTGTGACTGGCAACCTACTCAAATGGTTGGCCGACTTTCTCACAGACAGGCGCCAGCGTGTTTGTATCGGAGACACCAAGTCTCACTGGGAAACCGTTCACAGTGGAGTTCCGCAGGGCAGCGTTCTGGGTCCCATTTTGTTTCTGATATACGTAAACGACTGCCTGGATTGTCTGACATGCGAGAAGGTAATGTTCGCTGACGATTTGAAGTTATGGAACTCGATTGAAAAACCGGAGGATGCGCGAAAATTACAACAAAACTTAGATCGCTTGCAAACATGGTGTGATGAGTGGCTGCTGAACCTTAATCTTAACAAATGCCAAATAATCCGACTGCGGTCTAGTTCCAGAAGGCTGATTAGGTTTGAATACCAGTACTCCATCAGTGGTCACCAACTCCAGGAGGTAAATATTCTAAAGGACTTGGGTATATGGATAACACCAACTCTCAAACCATCGTCACACTGTGCGAATATCGCAAAAGAAAGCTATGTGTATCTTAGGCGCAATCAGAAGGTCCTTCGTTAATTTTGACGGAGAGCTTTTTGGGCGCGTGTTTTGGAACATTTATCCGGCCGGTGTTGGAATATTGCGTTCAGGCGTGGCGCCCTTGGACGAAACATGACTACGCTCTGCTGGAGAAAGTTCAACGGAGGGCAACGAAACTAGTCAGCGGATTGGAATGCCTACCCTATGAGGGCCGCCTAGAAAGACTTAAAATTTTTCCTCTCTCTTATAGGCAATACAGAGGGGATATGATCTTAGTCTTCAAACTGGTCAGAGGAGTTGATTGTGCTCTTCAGATGGCCAACTTTTTTGAATTGGCAAACATGACAAGTCTCCGAGGTCACCAATACAAACTGAAAAGAAATCACGCCAAACTTGAAGTGCGGGCCAACTTACTTTTCCAACGGGTGATTGACGAATGGAACAAACTGCCAGCCTCAGTTGTTCAGGCTGAAAGCGTTGAAATGTTTAAAAGAAGACTTGATGCATTTTTACTTGATGAACATATATTTAGTCGACAGCAATGATTGATATACTAAAACGACTATCGCCATGTAACATTTGCTTGTTTTGCTAGCGTCTATCTGTAAATAGGGTTTTCAAAGGCTCTGCCTATCTCCCTTATATATACTGAATTATACTGAATTATAACTATGTGGATTTTTTTTTCAGTTCAGTTCAGTGTATTTGAGAAAAATAGGCTTACGCCTTTGAAATCCCTATTTGATACAGAAAGTCGGAAGAATAATAAGCAATGTAAAAAAAGTTACAGTCAAGTGAATGCAGACAGATTTACGTGGTACACGGATATTGTTAAGGTAAAGTTGTCACATAATCTTCCTGGTGCAGCAACATATGTATGTCAAGCCGATGTTTAAATATATCCACAGACTGGGACATTACAATCGCCTCAGGTAGGTTATTCCACGGTTTCAAGACACGGTTGGTGAAAAATACTTCCTCACATCCAATCTTACTTGGGGCACACTTAGTTTGAATGGATGACCTCGGAGATTATTCGTAGTGGCAAGTTGGAAAAGTCATCACATAGGAGGGCGCAATCCATGCCACGCACGATATGGAAGGTTTGTATCAAGTCTCCGCGCAACTGCCTATAACTCAGAGGATAGAGCTGTAGGTTATTTAGGCGAATCTCATATGGCAGTTCACCTTGACCTCTTACTAATTTTGTGGCTCGTCGCTGTACCCTTTCGAGCATTTTGTAGTCCTGTTGGGTCCACGGTCGCCAGGCTTGGATCGCATATTCAAGATGGGGCCTAACAAACGTACCAAAGACTTTAGAAAAGCAGTCTTCATCGAAAACTTTAAATGCCCACTTAATAGAGTACAGCATTGAATTGGCGGATTTAGCCGCCTTGCAGCATTGCGTAGAAGGCTTCAGGTTGTCTGTCATCCAAACGCCGAGATCCTTCTGTGTGTGTGTGTTTCTCGGAGTGGCATACCGTTCAAAAAGTAGGGTCGCATATCAGTGACCTGATTCCGACTTCCCAGACGTAGCAGGGCGCATTTGTTTGAGTTGAAGGACAAGAGCCATTTGCGGGACCACTCGTCCAATCGATGGAGATTTTCTTGGAAATCGTCTCCATCGGCAGCATTGTTGATAACTTTCCAAATTTTTATATCGTCCGCAAACATAGCAAAGTCACAGTCCAATTCCTGTACACAATCATTAATAAACAAGAGAAATAGGATTGGTCCGAGAACTGAACCTTGCGGAATTCCACTCGATGAATGTGCGCTTTGATCGCGATCCGCCTACGCAGACCACTTGGGAACGACCGACGAGAAAATTCTTGATCCACGTAAGAAGTTTGCCTCCAATACCAAACATTCTTAACTTATAAAGGAGACGCTGGTGCGGAACACTATCGAATGCCTTCTGGAAATCAATGTAGGCCACATGCACAGTGTATTTTGCATCGAGTGCTTTTGTCCAGCTTTGCATAGTATAAAGTAAGTTCGTAACACACGATCTTCCCCTACGAAAGCCGTATTGTGCAGTTGATAAGAGGTTATGGGTTTCTAAATAAATCATCAATTCCTTTTTGACAAGCTTCTCCATAACCTTGCAACAGATTGAGGTCAGGCTGACAGGCCTGTAGTTTGAAGCAAATGCACGACTACCGCTTTTGTGAAGCGGTGTAATGTGGGCTGTTTTCCAGTCGGTAGGAAGCATTCCCGTGTCGAACGATTTCTGGCACAGAAAGGATAGCGGTTTGGCCAGCTCTCGAGCAAGTTCGAGGAGAAACTTTGCTGGAATCTCGTCGGGGCCAGGGGATTTGCATGCATCCAGACTTTTTAATTCTTCAAAGACCGCCTCTTCTCGAAAGAGCATATCCTGAATAATTGGTGCTCCCATAGTCTCGCAACTAGATGGAATAAAAACTGCTTCTCGGGTGAAAACTGACTGAAAGAACTGTAAAAAGTGTTTAGCTTTGTTTTGAATTTCTGTAATCTCAAAACCATCATCGTTTCTCATTACAGGAATTGGGTTCCTGTTTCGTGTGCTTTTTCTTACATAGCTGTAGAGCAATTTGGGATTGTGAACTGCTCGCTGGAGCAAATCCCTCTCGTAATCCCGTCGGCTGTTGAAGATTAAGCTTTTAACCTTGTTCCTTTGCGTTTTGTATGTTTGCAAGGCTAAATTTTCATTGGATCGGCAAAATTTCTTCCAAAGCCTTCCTTTCCTGTTAATCTCTCGTTTCAGTTCCCTTGTTAGCCACTTTGGTCTGTTAGATATCCTAAGTTTTGATGGCGGACAGTGACATTTTATTAGGTTCAACAACCACTCCTTAAATAAATTCCAGTCCTCAGAGACATTCCCGGAGAAGAAAAGATCCCAGTCCATTCGGGATGCCTCAGCTCTTATCTTGCAAAAGTCTCCCCGCCATAGATTGGGCCTGGTTTCATTCATTGCAGGTGGCACCGAATATAAACCATACTTCCATGAAAGTACTGCATGATCACTTCGACCAAGTGGAGGTAGGTAGTGAACCTTGTTTATACTGTCAGGATCTTTAGTGAAGACGAGATCTAAACAACTAGCCTGTTGTCCTCCACGCGCTCTTGTTGGAAAAATACATGTTGTGTGAGAAGAGCTTCAAGTGTTAACTTAAGCAGACGGTGATCGAAGGACAACTTTGAGCACTGCGCCAGCAGATCGTTCCATCGAATACTGGGTGCATTAAAGTCCCCCATTAGAACAACATCAGGTTGACTACCAATCTCCTTTATGTTCTCCAACAAACAAGTATCAGCGTCAGTGTCTGTCCCCGGTGGTCTGTAGAGAGAGTAATGACTTCAAGGGACTGCGATCCCCTCGTCTTTATTTTCAGCCAAATAGCGTCAATACCATTGTTAATCTTCTCTGTCATTTCACACACTGTAAAATTGCTTTTAACATACATCGCAACTCCTCCACCCTGGCGGTGAGTGCGGTCTCTCCTGAACAACTGGTACCCGGATAAGGCTACTTCGCAATCGCTGATGTTCTGTGACAGCCATGTTTTTGTGATTGCTATAATATCGGGAGACAGAATGGCTACCTGAATTCTCAGTTCGTCGAGCTTCGAAAGCAGACTTTGGGCGTTGGTATACAGAAATTAAAGTTGGCGGCACTCGGCCCTGCCAAATTTCGTTTGTCTCGAGTGTGCCAATACTACTGTGTCACTGCCATCATTAGCTTTGGCTGGTTCCAGAGTAATGCTGCGTTTCTCTGTATCACACGTCCCTTGTAAATAATCAAACTGTTCTCTCCAGCTGCAAGTCTCCTCTTCATTTCTATCACTAATTCGTGGCGTTTCAGACGTTCTGCAGGAGAGTAGTTGGCTGGAAAAAACTGCTTATGAGAGTTTCGAAGTTTGGTTTTTCTCGAGAGAAGTAGCTTAGCCTCTTCCTGGTTTTCCAAGACGATTTTGATAGGCCGTGGTCTCACTGTTTCTGACTGTTCAATATCTTTTTTTTTTCCTATCCCGAAGGCTGCTCGAACGGTTATCTTCTCTCCCGAATGAAGTATATCGTTCAGCAGGTGCTGAAACAAAGCAAGATCAGCAGATATCCTTTCCTTTGAGGTGTTAGCTTTTGATTCAGGTAGGCCCTGGATAACAACGCAGTTTTCTCGGTCCAGGGCGTCTTTCAAGACACTGCTGACCATATTTTCCTCTGAGTGACCAGATGGATTTATTGTTATCTTTTTAAACTTTATAGCCGTGTTATGTTTTTTCCCAATTTTATCTTGCCACTCATTGGTTTTTTCGCTCTCAGCTAAGGATTCTTTAGAACTGCTGGGATAGCCGGCAGAAGTCGAAACTGAAGTCGGAACGTTATCCAGTTTGGTGGTGTTTTGGTGTTTCCCCATTGCAGATTGCCGCGGGTTTGTTCCTTGGGATGCCACTACGGGCTTGTTAGAGCACCAAAGATGGGAGGATGTGATTTGTGACTCGTTTTGGTCGTCGTCCTTAGGATTCAGGGATTGTGTTCCTGTTATCCGGTCGTCATTGGTATTCACGTCCGAACTTTGTGAGTTGTTACAAGTTGTTGTTTTTGGTACTGTAGGTGCTTTAGTCACTGACTTTTTAACTGTTATATTTTTCACCGTATTTCATCGAGTATTGTTATCTTGCAAAAGCTTCCTTAAGTCTGCAAGCTTATCTTCCAGTTTTTGAACTCTTAGTAGAATATAAGAACATCCCACACAAGATTCGTCCTCGTAGCCGACGGATTTGGCTGCCATTACGCTTTTTGCGCGCTTTGCTGGTCCTTGGTTGTAAGTGTAAACTGATCGAGGGCCAGTCATGGATGCCAAGCCAGCTCAACAGGCTTTCCTTTAAAGGAAGTGTTATTACTGGTTTTGCTGCAAGCAAACAATTTCTTTGAGTCCATGAGTATAAAAAACACTGTGCATGCGTATGTTCTCTTTTGGGCGTATAACGAAATATTCCAACTGGGTTTGGAATATGGCGAGTATTTGCAGCAATATGAGAAAAAAGCGCCTTGTCGTTCAAAAACGCTTTAAAAAAACTTTAAATTGTATAAAAAATATGCAGGAACTACTCAGCCGTTTGGAGATGTCGAAGGTCCTGGATAACTTCAGATCTTCTCGAGGCTGTACACCTTTGGTTTCCTAAGTTGTTGTCAGTTTGTATTAGTGCAGAGGCTGCGTAGTCAACTTGATTAAGATGATAAACAAATTCCGATTTGATGCCGTTTTATGAGGAATTTGGGCACGAGAAAAATTCCAGATGAGCAGGAAGCAAGTACGAACGTGCAGTTGAAACATTATTGTCCGGAACAGTCCTAGTGAAGTGCTAACGGAGTTCAAATTGTCCCAGTTGGAGAACAAAAAATTGGTGGTTAATTGCACACGACCATGAAAAGGATTCATACGTAAAAGTTTCTCCTCACTTACACTAAAAACACGACACTATAAAATAAAAGTTTTAACTCTCCTGGATAACTGCTAAATTTTATTTGCAATAATTCCCCTAGATGGCCGAAAGAATCTAGAAGGCATTCAAAGACGCTTTAGAAGACTCGAAGCCGGTCTCTGCTTCCTGCTTCGCGTTAATTCTAGCCCGAATATACCACGAATTAACGCTCTCACTCCAGTAGATCGAGCCTATGCCACTCATAATTCCTCCATGATCATTTTACCACCCCTTAGCTCCACAACTAACAGTTCTCAGTTTTTTGCCTCCAATTATACTTTCATATGGAATAATCTCCCACTGAAAATAAGGTTGTCGTCTACATTAGTTATTTTTAAAACCAAATAACGCAAATATTTAACTTCGGAAGATATAAAATACTTATTGTCTGTTTCCTTCCCAAGCTCGCAAATTTTGGATTTTAAAAAGGGTATTTAAGGCAGCTCCCTTGATATTATATTCCTCTCTAAAAATATTTGCATAATCCTCCACAGAGTCAATCTTTGCATTCACTTTTTCGTCCCATCCTTTTAAACTAGCATCACCAACTCTTGACAACCTTGATACTTTCCTCCAATTTTGAAACCCTGACGATGGTCTCCAGGTTCAGTTGATGATCGAGGTGGGTTCTGATGGTTTCGCTTCTTTGGTGGTGGACTATGCAGTCAGCAAGGTCACATTTCGATGATGATCTCGTGACCTCTACTGTCCCCTCTTTGTTTCGAACCTGCTGTCCACGATGAGTTCCTCCTCTCTCACATCCACTGCAGTCAGCAAGGTCGCATCTTGATGATGATCTCGTGACCTCTACTGTCCCCTCTTTGTTTCAAACCTGCTGTCCACATTGAGTTCCTCCTCTCGCACCTCCACTACATCACCAACTCTTGACAACCTTGACACTTTCCTCCGATTTTGCAACCCTGACGATGGTCTCCAGGTTCAGTTGATGATCAGGGCGCGTTCTGATGGTTTTGTCTCTTTGATTGGTGAACTATGCAGTCAGCAAGGTCGCATCTCGATAATGATCTCATGACCTCTACTGTCCCCTCTTCGTTTTGACCCTGGTGTCCACAATGAGTTCCTACTCTCTCACCTCCACTGGTGGTTACAAACAGTAGCTCTGACTGCTATATTATCTCTTACACGACAAGGAGCCTTCTGAACACTCATAAGTTGTGAGCAACACCAAAATACTATCCCATTGCATCTAGCTATTAATTTTTTAGTGCAGCAGTTTTTTTCTCCTAATTTGTTTTTAAATTGGCTGCTAGCCGAACTCCGCCTCCTTTGAAACCGTACGAGTTTTTAACTGCTTCTTTTCTAGTTCACCGTATATGTCAAAGATTTTTGACTATTGTTTAAAAATGGCAAATCGTTCTGAATCGGATATGCCTACCATACTACCCATTTATGCTGTTCATATGGATTCTCACATAGTGCAGCAATTATCCACTTTGTATTAATTTATACCGTGATACTAGTTTTGAAATGACGGGGCTCTCTGGGCCTTAAATATACAATTTATTTATTTATTTATCCTTGTCCAAAAGTGAAGGCATCCAATGCTCGTACATGGAACTATTCAATAGATATGGTCTTCGACCCTCCCACTTTCCTATTCAAAATCACACGCGAGAAAGATATTATCAGAATGAATATAATACCAAATCACAACGGCCGCCAAGACTCTAGAAATAACAAAAATACTATAAGCTTTACTACAGACTCGGAGAAAGGACCATCGGGAATTTGAGTAACCCTCTTGAAACTGGTTTTTCTCTACCTCGAGTCCCCCAAGAACCATGATGTCTCCTTCTATCACCAGTCGTCAAAACGATGAAGTTATTTGGAGGTTCTAATTCAGAGGTACACTGTATAAAATGCTGCCATTTCATTAGATACTAACAATCAATAGAATTCAATTCTGGACCCTAAGGTACAGAGGCCTCAAGTTCACTTACGCCTTTTCGAAGATTTTGTTACATGCGCTTGAGTGCTCAAGAACTAACCATATCAAAGTTTCATTATCTCATTCTGAACTGCTACTGCAGTATTAGCCTACGCTTCCCCTTACCTTATTTTCCTAAGCAGTTTTTTCTCCTATCCTTTATTTGTAAATGGAGGCCTATTGAACTCTGCCTCCATTTTTAAGGTAGGAGTTTTTTCCCTGCCTATTTTCTAGTTCACTGTAAACTTCAAAACCTCGCTAACTGTTGACGTAACAGGACAAGTTCTGCCTACATTATTAAACATTTGTACATTTTATCTGTACACATTGTCATAATTTTATTTTGTTACTTATGTTTTTTAGACAGTGCCTTCCCGGCACAAATTAAATATAAATTTTATAACTCTATAAAAATTCCGAGATTTAAAAGGCCTAACGATCAAACTTCTAGTCCATAAGATGCGCGATAATATGGAATGTCCTGCCAAGTTTTAATAGAAGAAGTCGAAGTCTACTAGAATTTAAAATAAAAACCAAAAAAATATCTGTTAATTTATGATACATCTATTTTTGAATAAGATATGACATTTTTTCAAGTCAGTTCTTCAACATAGAATGCAAGCCGAAAGGGCTCTGTTAACGCCAAATTCTGGAAGCTACAGTCACGCATACGTATTTTGAGTGCGTGTTATGCCGCGACGGAATTAGGAGCGGATCCTTCTTCACGCTGTCGGCGATAGCCACTTTACTGGAACTGGAAACACCGGTTGGTATGCAACGGATTTCTCGGAGGTTTGCACATATTCGGCCCGATGAACCTCCAACTGCACTTAGATAATATGAACATATTTGGAAGTCGCTTTGGTCAACAATCAAGCTATAAATCCATATCAAAATTTACGTGTTCCTTATGTGCACCCGCTGACGGTGATAGCCGTTCCACTGGAATTGAATACTCCTAGCAGAACCTTATACTAGTAGTTCTTTCACGTCCATTTCCGAACCTTTTTCGATGAAATACAATGCACATAGGCAGGAATAATTTACTAAGACGACTGATAACCTGGTTTTGTGGGGGTTAGTGTACAAGACTAATGACTCCCTATTCTCTCACTATTAGAACAGACCCCCACAGCCCCCCCCCTAATATTTAAAAATCTGCTTTTTCTGCCGTTAAAAATGATAAAGTAATTTATGTTAATTCCACATTTTCCAATGTTTGCCAATAGAATTTTATTTTTATGCATAAATATGCATAATATTTGAAAAAAAACAAGTTGTTTATCTGTAGGGATAAAACTTCAATGGAACGTCGGGTTTCACCCTCATTAGCAAACAAGAAGCCTTGGTCTACACCTTCAATACCAAAAGTTATCTCAGAGGTTTGTCCTGTAGCTAAAGCAAGCCCACGGCCCTCCGGATCGACAGGAATTTCAATTCCAGCTGAATCTTCACCCGTTAACCTTGTTTCTGGTTTGAGGGAAATTGTGTCAACTCCACTTCTTTCTCATCCCAAGCAAACCATGCCTGCTATACCTACCAAATCTACTAACCCTAAGAAAACTCCTAGTAAATCTAAATCTGGGGCTTATCCAGGCTTTAAAATCAGCAATGGCATTACCGATGGGAAACCTACTAACCCCTCAGCATCTACAACAGCTGCGAACGCTAACGTTAGCATCTTTCCCAACCCAAAAATTGTCCGAAATCCACAAATATTTAACGCTTCTTATTATGCTACCAGTTTTTCGAAATCATTTATTTCTTTTTCAAATGCACGTTTTCCGCCAATGTTTGCTAACGTCCCTCAAAATCTCATTTCTATGCCACCCCTATCTTTCAAACGCCACAATATAGCCTTCCCTTCCAAGGTTTTCATCCAAATATGCCGCTGTACAATAATCTCAGTTCTCTTAACAGTAAAATTTCGACAAATTGTAGACCAGAGCAATTTTGTTTCCCACCTTTCGTTTCTTCTTTCCAGTTTTCTTCTCCGCCACCAAATTATCCTTTTTTTAAATACTGATGAGCGTAACCTGCCGCTCAGGAATACGCTCAGCTTCGTTTCACTCAATGCGAGGTCAGTTGTAAATAAGATGGCTGAGCTTAGAACAGTAGCCTTTGAGCTTGATCCAGATGTGCTGTGCATCACTGAATCCTGGGCTCACTCTCTTATTTCTGACTCGACGCTTGCTATAGATACTTTAAATTTGTACCGACAAGACCGCGCTGAAAAACGTGGCGGTGGTTGCCTCCCTTTATATTAAGTCATCCTTTGTACATTTCCCTTTTCATCTGAACATTTCGTCTTTTTCTGGAAATGTATGCTTTGCTTCAGTCATCCTCCCGCACAATAAAAAAAGCGGTAATTGGCTGTGTCTATAATCCTCCGTGTTATTCTGGCAATGAAAAGCGAGCTCTGTGAACTATTTGAAAAAAAGTTGCAGACACTCAGTTTGATGTCAAAATAATAGAAGCGATTTTAATCTGCCAGACATTGACTGGCAGGCCAATTCCTCTCCACCTAAACATCAGAAATTGGTCAATACTATTAACTTTTCAAACATGTCCAAACTGGTCAGATCAGTTACTAGAAATGACAACATTTTAGATTTAATTTTAACAAACGATGTCCACCCTCTCTTTATGAATTTTCATCATGATCTTTTTACAAGTGATCACGCAATAATTCACTGTTGTTTTCCAGTTCCCCTTCTTACGAAGCCTGAGGTTAAATGCAATAACCTCGACTTTGTTAACATAAACCATGAAACAGTAAATAATTTCGTTAGCACTCTAGATTGGCATAGCATATTCTCAATCAACGATCTAAATTTTTTTCGTGAGCTATTGCAGAGCCTCACAGAAAAAATCCAGGCTTTTGTCCCGTTTAAGATTTTTAATTCACATACAGCTTCCTCTACTGTTCCGCATTTTTCTCCAGAACAGACTTAAAAAAATTACGAAAAGCAACTTAAAGATTCATCTAAAAAGCTCTTTGTCAGTTCATTTTAAGGATTGCACAAATATTTGAATTAGCATCGAGAATAAGGCTCGCGCGAGATAAGTGTAGGGAATCTCGGGCACTAAGTGATGCCAATTCATCCAAATCTGTTGCTCAAATCTTTCATCTTCAGTCATCGGCTAAGCGTCTGAATGTAACTCCGCCCTTACTTGACTGAAACAGAAAATTTGTTACAGATGATTTGGGCAAAGCAGAATTGTTAAACTCGTTTTTTGCCAACCACTTTTACCACTGAAACTAGCTCCCACTCCCACAATTCCTCTGCTTTCAAATTCGCTTCTAACAACTATTAATTTCTCGCCTTCATGTATTCAAAAAGAAATAGCTCACCTAAAAATTCACATTCAGTTGGAATGATAACATTTCAAACTCACTTATTAAACAGTTAAGGGATTTTCCACCTTTACTAAGCAAATTATTCTCAGTATTTCTCGAAAATGGTTTCTTCCCCAATTATTGGAAAACTTCTATTATAATACCAGTTTTTAAATCTGGTTCCCGCTCGGACATTCAAAACTATCGCGGTGTTCTTGCTTAACTCTTCGAAAAACTAATTGCAAAACAAATCACGGATTTTTGCATAAGCAATCAAATTATCAACTTTTCCCAACACGGCTTCTTACCGGACCGTTCTTGTGAAACCTGCCACATGTCTTTTTATAAATCTACTAACCTCTCTTCGTAATGATTATCTATCTGTAGTAGTTATCTATTTTGATCTTAGTAAGGCATTCGATAAGGTGCCTCATAAACGACTTCTAGCTAAACAAGAAGCTATAGGATTTCGTAGTCCCCTTACTGACTTTATTAGATCATACCTAAATGATCGAAAACAAAAAGTTTTAGTAGGGTCCTCATACTCAAGTGCTACCCCGATTGTTAGTGGTGTCCTTCAAGGTACCGTATTAGGTCTTTTGTTGTTCTTTCTGTATATAAATGATATTTCATCGATAGTTAAACATTCTCAATCTTTTATTTATGCTGATGATCTCAAATGCGTGTATTCCTTCTCTAACTCTACAACCGACCGGTGCCTAGAACAAATTCATTCAGACTTAGACGCTCTTTTCGGCCTGGAGCTCCACATGACTAATGGAGTTCTCACCTACTAAGTGTCGCTACATGAGTTTTGGGCCTGTAAGGCTGCCGCAACCTCTTATTTTTGAAGGTTGCCCTATGATTAAATGTTCCTCCATCAAGGACTTGGGCTTAAGCTACACCAATAAATTAGATCTTTCGCCTCATGCCGATAGAATTACGGCCAAAGCTGCTCAGATTTGCGGCTTTATTTCTTATAATTTCTACCTTCCTGAAATTAAATTAAGACTTTATCGTATGTTTGTACTTCCGATTCTTGAATTTTGCTGTCCTTTCTTCGGTTCGATGAACGAATCTAGCCGTTCAAAAATTGAAAATGTCCAAAGACATTTCACAAAAAAACTCCTATATCCGACTCTTTTAACTACTTCCTACTCAACAAGATGCCAGCTAATGAAGCTAAAATTTCTTTGGGTCAGGAGACTTGAAGCAGGCTTTTGTCTCCTTTTTCGACTTAATAATACTTCAACTCTCCCAAAGCTTACTGTCATTACCCCCGTTAGTCTTCCTTATAACCTAAGAAATTCTGCACTAATTATACCTCCCCCTGCATCCTCCACGTGTAAACGCTCTCTCTTCTTTGCTTCTAGGTATAGTTTACTTTGGAATAACTTGCCAATTGAAATTAAGTCGTTAACTAGTCTATCTGCATTCAAGCGAAGACTGCACATTTATCTTAACACTGATTCTATTAACCTTTTTATTTTTCCTCATCTTTTTCCCAGTAGCTTTCCCCATCACTCGGAGAAAGGACCATCGGGAATTTGAGTAACCCTCTTGAAACTATATTTACGCTACCTCAAGACGCCCATGAACTATAATGTCTCCTTATATCACCCGTCCTCCAAACGTTGACGTCATTCGACGTACAAATTCGGTGGTCCACAGTCTTAAAATGCTGCGGTTTCTTTTGGATACTTACCATCATCAGAATTCAATTCTGGATCCTATGATGCTGAGGACTTAAGTTCATTGACGCATTTTTCGTGAGATTCTGTTTCATACGCCTAAGCGATCAAGAACGAATCACCTCGACGTTTCATTATCTCATTCTGAAATGCTACTGCAGTATTACCCTATTCAACCACCTGACCATTTTTTGCTAAGCAGTTTTTTCTCCTACCTTCTATTCGAAAATGAAGGCCTATTGAACTCTGCCTCCATTTTTCATGGTAGGAGTTTTTTTCACTGCCTATTTTTTTCTAGTTCACCATTAATTTTAAAAACATTGCTAACTGTTGACATAGCAGGACAAGTTATGAATTTGTACATTTTATCTGCACAAATTGTCATAACTTTATTTCTTTACTAATTTTTGCTTAGACAGTACCTTCCCGGTGCTAACCAAATATAAATTCTAAATTCTAAATAACTTTATGCGTATTAAAAAATTTGTTTTAAAACTCATTGCAAAATTCTTTTGTCTTCGCCTGTTAGAAGCATATTTTTTGCATTTTATGGCATCATATGTGCTCTATATAACTCCGATGTCCGACAAGCTTGACGCCTAGACATCTTCTGTCTCTGCTGTTGAATGAAAGCGGTGCTTCAGTAACGGCGCTCATCGGTCTTGATCCCTTTTGACAATTACAGCTTTCAGTTGCACTTCTCAATCGCTCAGCTAGATATAAGCTTATCTGAGCAGCAGGCTCTGCTTATCGTCCTCGATGCATAACCTTCTGGATATAGCCCAGGGCATACTGCAATTAACACTAACTGATACCTACATGCCCTTTTTATATTGTTTTCATACCCATGACTGATTTTGCAAACACCGATAATTATCTCGGCAGTTAGTCACACTAGTAATTATTTCATAGAAAATAATTGCAGATTGAGGATACATACCCCCAATAAGCCTACAGGAAATATTCGTTTCATAAAGCAAGATTAAACATATTCAGCGCTTTATTATGAAATACACTATGACGACTGTACGACAGCATTGAAAGTTTACCATCGAATTTTCTTGCCCCTTATCCATTTCCACCTTTTTAGTGATCAGTACAATTAAGTCAAATTATTCGGCCGACCGCACACCGGAATTAACTGTACTCGCATCTAATTTGAAGTTATTTTTCCTTCGAATCAACCGCAGCTGTTTGTACCTCAGTCGAATTCCTCAGGTCATTCAGAGGAAAATATGATCGGCAGAGTATTGAAGAACGCCCTTTACTGAGAAAATTGTGTAGTTATCTAGGGTTTACCTGAATCGAATGCTCCTACCTCGAAGGAAAGGATCTCCGCTGACCTTGCTGTGTTTCAGCACCTGCTGAACTATATATTCGGGAGAGAAGTTAACCTTTCTCATAGCCTTCAGGATCGGAAAAAAGGATATTGAACAGTCAGAAACCATGAGATACATAGATAGATGTTTTACTTGAGTACCCGGAAGGGCACTGTCATTGGATAAAAACCATTAAAACGAATGGGAAATCGTGAACAGTTATCTCCGCAAATAAACAAAGCCTGTTCAACAAGCTGGATGACCTTAGAAACGTAGTGGATGAAATTAAACCTGATGTTATGGCTTTCACTGACACGTGGCTCACTGCAGACATTACTGATTCTGAAATATCACTCAGAGGATATCAGCACTTCAGGAGAGATAGACCAAGTTGAGGAGGAGGCGTCATAGTTTATGTCACTCGCAAGCTGACCGCTATTGCTGACAAACATATTCCATTACGCGATGTCGAAGTCTTAAGCAGTACTATATCTGCTAAGTATTCCAGACCACTGACAATATCGGTTGTGTACCGTTCGCCTTATCAGACATCCGATCAGGATCTCGTTCTCATAACGGAACTCTACAAAGCCAGCGCGAAGAAAGATGTCCTCATTGTTGGGGATTTTAACGCTCCTGGTGTTTACTGGAAAACATTGACTGCACAGGGAATGCCAGAAAACTTCAACCACAACCTATTTCAATGGTCAACAGACAAACGTCTCTGTCAGAACGTCACCTTTGGAACACGGATGAGAGGAGGACAACAGTCAAACTGTCTTGACCTGATTTTTACAGAGATGAGGAAAATGTGCTAGACCTATAGGATCGACCGCCATTAGGGTCAAGTGATCACATTACGCTGTGCTTCGAGTACTCACTGGTTCCAAACCAAATTTACCCGATCCTTGGGAAAGAAAAATTTGGAAGGGGGACTACTCACTTATGAGAAAATTAATGTCATTGATATCCTGGGAAACAGAACTACATGGTGGAACCAATAAAGATTGGTTGACATTGAGCTCGTTATTGAAAAGGATTGTTTGCCTCAACTGTCCTCTCAGGAGAAAGACAACCACAAACAGCCCATAGTAGATAAACTCAAACTTGCAGGCCTCTTTCAAAAAAGAAATCGCTTCTGTAGGCGTTACAGACAAACCGGCTGCGATGCTCACTTACGGGAACATAAGAAGCAACGCAACGTTTTTAAATGTGAGGCTACTAAGCTGCTGAGGAAGTTCAAACTAAACATACTGCAAAAATCGTTGGAACACCCGAAAATGATATATGGATACATATGGAGTACAAAGAGCATTCAGGAAATGATTCCTGCCCTTAGGTCTGCAGACGGAAAACTGGAGACCGACCACCAGGTTAAAGCATCCCTTCTTTCAAAATTCTTTCAGACCGTCTTCACCCGAGAGCCTAATAATTTTGCTGCTTTTCCATCAGTTTGTCAACCAATATGTACCCCTCCTTTCCCTTCCTCGTCCACCTTCTTCTCATCAACAACAGAGGACCTAGACCTAGACTTTTCACTGTTCATAGTTAGAACCGAATTACTCCGTATAAAGCCTGCCAAGTCACCTTGGCCGGATAGAATTCCTGCATTAGCCCTTAGAGAAATTGCTGATGAACTGTGTGTACTACTGTCCAGCATATTTCAAAAGTCCTTTGAAGAAAGCAAACTCCCCAGAAGAATAGAAGTGTACATTCATCACCCCGATCTATAAAGGAGGTTCACGACTGGACTAAAAATTACCGCCTTATCAGTGTTACTTCCATAGCGTGTAATATAATGGAGCGTATTATCAAGAGGCACTTAATGCGCTATCTGGGAAAAAACCAAATCCTATGTGAAGTCCAACACGGCTTCCGTCCAGGACGTTCCTGTCTCACGAGTGCCCTTCAGTCGCACGAGAAATGGAAAAAGGCCACAGATAAGGGTCATCCAGTAGATGTTGTATTTTTCTGGCTTCAAGAAGGCCTTTGAAAGTGTACCACATGGGCTTCTTTTACAGAAGATTTGGAACGTCGGAATTTTAGGAAAATTTTTCAATTAGATCAAAAGTTTATGTCTGTCCGAGTACAGAGAGTTGTTGTTGGAAACGCTAGCTCGGAATGGGCAAAAGTAGAAAAAAGTGTTCCACAGGGTTCTGTTTTGTGCTCCATACTCTTTCTTATCTACGTGAACGACTGTCTCAATGACCTACATTGTGAAGCTGTCATGTTTGCAGATGACATACAAATATGGACTGAAGGTACAGCGGTTATTGAAACTGTTACCTTTTCTGTCGCAGACGTAAGACATGTCCTCAGTCACATCAAATCAGACAAGTCTCCTGGACCGGATGGGATCCCTGGACTGATACTTAAAGAACTGTTGACCGAGCTATCGGTGCCTCTTTCAATTCTGTTCGAGCTTTCCATGCGAACAGGGACTTGCCTTTGCAGTGGAAGACGGCCAACATCGTACCGTTATATAAGGGAGGTAGCAAGATGTCTACAAAACAGATTTCGGCCCATAAGCTTGACTTGCCTTTCCTGCAAAAATTATGGAGGTCCTTGTGAAGCAGGCCATACTAAGATTTTTGCGATGAAAAGTGACATCATACAAAATTTTCAACATGGCTTTCGGCGAGGGCACTCCTGCCTTTCAAATTTACTGACTTCAATTGAGGCCTGGACAAGTGCTTTAGAAGAGGGCTTCGAAGTGGATGTAGTGTACATCGATTTCCGCAAAGCCTTTGACAGCGTGCCCCATCAACGCCTTTTACACAAACTGAGCGTTCTTGGCATCAAGGGAAACATTTTGGACTGGATCAGGTCATTTTTAGTCGGTCGAAAACCACGCGTTTGCATCAGGGAGGATAAATCGGACTGGGTTGACGTAGTTAGTGGGGTTCCTCAAGGTTCCGTTCTCGGTCCTCTTCTCTTCATTCTCTATGTAAATGACAGCCTTCAAGAACTGAACTGCGGTAAAATCATGTTCGCCGATGACGTTAAACTCTGGCAGGTCATTAAGCGCCCAAGCGACCGAGATGCTATGCAAAATAATCTTTGCAAACTGCAGACGTGGTCTGAGAGATGGCTGCTGGATTTCAATGTGCAAAAGTGTGCCGTCCTCCACCTGCATTCAACAAACTACCCTATCCCCCAGAGCAGCAGGACATATCACCTGAAAAACATCCAAATTCCCGTAGCATCTACGCAAAAAGACCTAGGCATTTGGATACAGAGTAATCTGAAGCCCTCATTTCAGTCTGTCAAAGCCGCAAATAAAGCCACGGGAGTGCTGCACGCTATCAAAAGGGCGTTTCTTGCCTTCGATGAAGATCTCTTTGGCAGAGTGTACGGCACATTTGTTTAACCACACCTAGAACATGGCATACAGGCGTTGCGGCCATGGCTAGCAAAGGACACAGCTTGTCTGGAGAAAGTGCAGCGTCGGGCAACAAAGCTAGTAAGCGGTCTAAAAACCACACTTACATAGATAGACTGGCAAGCCTAAATTTATTCCCTCTGCATTACAGGCAACAAAGAGGGGATCTTATCCTGGTTTACAAGATAATAAACGGTCTTGAGAAAGGATTACGCTTCGAAAACAAGTTTCAGTGGCACCTCTCGCCTCATCTCCGTGGGCACACAATGAAGCTGCGCACGAAAATGTCCAAGCTAAACCTCCGCTCTGAATTCTTCACACAACGTGTCATACAACAGTGGAACAACCTTCCACAGTCAGTCGTGGAGGCAACTTCCCTTCAAATGTACAAACAACGCTTGGATAATTACATGCGTCCCCTCTCCTCTCTCCAAGTCCGAACTCTAAAAACCAGACATATATTGTAAAAACAATGCTACTCTCCTCCCCCAAGTCTGACCTCTAAAAACCAGACATATATTGTAAAAACAATGCTACTCACTGTTTGCCAATACTTCATGCTATAGTAGTGAGTAGGGCAAACCTCCTCCTCAACCTAAACAGAGAAACTAGAGCTAGACTTTTCACCGACCATAGTTAGAACCGAATCATCCAGTAGATGTTGCATTTTTAATAAAGAAGGCCTTTGATAGTGTATCGCACGGGCTTCTTTTAAAGAAGATTTGTATTGTCGGAATTCGAGAAAAACTTTTCAATTGGATCAAGAGTTTCTTGTGTTTCATAGTACAGAGATTTGTTGTTGGAAACTCTAGCTCAGAATGGGCAAAAGTAGAAAGTGGTGTTTCACAGGGTTCTGTTTTGGGCCCCCTATCTTCCTAATCGACGTAAATGACTGTCTCAATGACCTAGATTGTGAAGCTGTCATATTCACAGATGACATAAAAATATGGACTGAAGTCAGCTGCGCTGATGACGCAAAAGGGTTACAGTCGAATATAAACAAACTAAGTGCCTGGTCGGCTAGGTGGCTGCTCAAGTTTAATGTATCAAAGTGCGTGATCCTACACATAAGCGCCGGTCGAAAAGTATCTCTGAAACACTAGTACTTTATTAATGGCACTGCATTAGAAGAGGTAGAAACATACAGAGATCTGGGCATGTGGATAACAGCAGTACTGCAGTACAGAAGGCAACATGTACACTGCATTGGATCAGACGTGCGTTTAAAATATTCCCCTTGATCGTTTCGGAAAAGTTTAT
The DNA here is from genome assembly GCA_017591395.1 of Schistocephalus solidus. Classification (NCBI taxonomy): domain Eukaryota; kingdom Metazoa; phylum Platyhelminthes; class Cestoda; order Diphyllobothriidea; family Diphyllobothriidae; genus Schistocephalus; species Schistocephalus solidus. The sequence goes on from WEDG01004496.1 coordinate 24,221, forward strand.
GGCATCTTCGAGAGACCGCACTTAGATTACGGAATACCAGCCTGGATACCATGGATGAAGAAAGATGTTGACTTCCTCGAACAGGTGCAATGGAGAGCAACGAAGGTGGTCGACGGTTTTAAGACTTTACCGTACCAAGACAGATTGAAAAAGCTTGACTTATTTCCTCTTTCCTACAGGCACTTACGGTGTAGCCTGCTCTGAACATTCCTGATTATCCGGAGCCATGATTCCTTCCCTGAGATCGGAGAATTTCTTCGAGTTTGCCTGCACAACTCATCTGCGTAGTCATCCTTACAAGGTAAATAGCGAACGCACGCGATTGAACCTCAGAAGTGTTTTTCAGCCAACGAGTGCTACGAGCTTGGAACTCGTTACCAAGTGAGACGGTTACCTCTGACAGCATTTCTGTTTTTAAAAGAATGTTTGATGACATAACATTTGACAAGAGACGACTATTGCAACATGATTATTTAAAACCAGCCTTTTAAAATCTTTCGGTTTCTAATTTTCTTCCACAATGTTTCACCTATAGCTGTGAACACGCATTTGAAGTTATGTTATGCTTTGACTCAAACCTTTTTAAATGTACACCATTTTTTATATTGACTGTACACATGGGAATGATAGTTTTATATAAATAGTGTCATCAAGGGCAATGCCTGTAACCCTTCAAAATATACATACACACTACCCTGAATAACTCCCCCCTCACACGTACCGAGTTTAAGATACCATTGGAGATCTTGACATGTTGAGTGCGAGAGCTCAGTTAAGAAGATATCAAGCTCAGAAGGTGACCACATATACCGAAAAAGGAGAGTTTCAGGATAATAAGGGCATGGTCAACACGATCGAAAGCCTTGGTAATATCGAAATAGACTATTTAAATTTCAAAGCCATTATCCCTATATTTTAGAACGTGATCGAAGAAAGAGAGCTGACAGGTGTCACAAGACCTTGTTTTGCGGAACCCATGCTGGGCTGCACTCAGTAGGTTATTCTCGGTTAAGTGATACATCATCTTATCTTTTATCAAGGTCTCAAGGATTTTCAAAGCTGCGGACAGTGTGTTGATTGGCCGAAAATCGTCGAATGACGTAGGTTGGCCGTTTTTGGGGATAGGTAGAATGTGCGATTCCTTCCACACATTGGGAAATGTTTCACTTTCCAGAGCAAGATTAAATATCTTACACAGAAGTGAAGGGAAAAAATCATTAGCATCCGCCTTTATAATACTGATTGATACACTATCTGGTCCAGGATTATAAGATTGACGAAAACGTCGAATGGCTACAGTTACGTCCCAGAGGGTAAACGCTTTGGTTTCGAAGACGGCACCGGTCCAAACTTGGATGAGCGGAAGGGCGCGGCTGAATTATCAATAAATTATCTGCATAACAAAACGTTAAAACTATCAGCCGTCAATTTTTCATTGACTACAGGATTGCCAATGGAATCCAGTAGGACTGGGATGCCATGTTTTACTATGGGTTCTTTTTGCGCGTGAAAAACCTTCGCGACATTTAACGAACGGTTTTCGACATATTTGACCTCATCGGCTAGCCGTTTTTCTTCGTTTTTTTTTCACCGTTTACATCGACTTCACGAAGGCTTATGATCGCGTTGACCATGATCTCCTCCTGCTACAACTTGCTTAATTTGGCATAAGTAACAAGCTTCGGAACTTAATATCCTCCTTTTTGAATGCTTGCGCGAAACAAGTTAAATGTTGCGATGCTATCTCCAACCCCAGAAAATTAAGAAGTGGAGCCATTCAGGGTAGCCTGCTCAGCCTGCTTCTATTTTGCCTTTTTGTCAACGATGTTCCTGATTGTTTTCAGTATGGTAGACCCATTATGCACGCTGACGATTTAAAAGTTGCCTATCGATATAAACCGGCTGATCGCAACATCGTGCTTGAGCTCTTAAAAATTGATCATCAGGCCGTCGCTCAGTGGTATTGCACATGATTCCTTTCACTTTCTTTGCACAAGTGCATCGTTATGGTTATTTGCGATAACCATCACCCTCATCTTAGCATAGACAGTCACGGCCTTAATTTGCCCGGAGTTATAAAGGATCTGGGCATATCATATATTAGTAGTTTTAATCTGTCAGAGCACTGTGGCCTGATTGTTTCAAAAGCACGCCACACTACGGGGTTTATTCTCAGAAATTTCAAAACAGGCAATATAAGAATCAACCTTTATAAAATGTATGTCAGACCGTGTTTATAATACAACTCGTTTGTATGTAGTCTTCTGCACGCTATTGAACGGATAAAAATTGAATCAGTCCACCACTTCTTTAATAAAAGAGTTTTCTCTTCAGAACACAGAAACTTGGCCTCCCAACAACGCTGTGAGCTTACAAGCCTTGACCCATTAAATAAATAATAAATAAATAAATTTTATATTTAAGGCCCAGAGGCCCCATCATTACAAACTTAGTATCATGGATTAAATAAATACAAAGTGGATAATTGCTGCACTATGTGAGCATCCATATGAACAGCAGAAATAAGTAGTATGGTAAACATATCCGATTCAAAAAGATTTGCCATTTATAAAACAAAAAGTCAACAATCGTTGGCATATACGGTGTACTCGAAAAGAAGCAGTTAAAAAACTCCTAGGGTTAAATCGGAGGCGGAGTTCGTCGAGCCGCCAATTTAAAAAAAATAGGAGAAAAAAACTGCTTCACTAAAAAAATTAATAGCTAAATGCAATGGGATAGTATTGTGATGTTGCTGACTGCGTATGAGGGTTCGGGACGCTCCTTGTCGGGTGAGAGGTAATATAGCAGTCAGAGCTACTGTTTATAAAACACCAGTGGAGGTGAGAGAGGACGAACTCATCGTAGACAACATGGTCGAAACGAAGAGGGGACAGTAGAGGTCACGAGATCATCATCGAGATGCGACCTTGCTGACTGTATAGTCCATCACCAAAGAGGCGAAACCATCAGAACCCACTTCGATCATCAACAGATCCTGGAGACTATCGTCAGGGTTGCAAATTCGAAGGAAAGTATCAAGGTTGTCAAGAGTTGGCAATGCTAGTTTAAAAAGGAGGGGAAGAAAAAAGTGAATGCAAAGATTGACTCTGCAGAGGATGATGGAAAATATAATTAGAGACCCATATAATATCAAGGGATCTGCCTCAAATACCAGGAGGACCCTTTTCAAAATCCAAAAGTTGCGAGTTTGGGAAAGAAACAGACAATAAGGACTTTATATCTTTTGAAGTTAAATGTTTGCGTAATTTGGTTTTGAAAAATAGCTAATGTAGACGACAACCTAATTTGCAGTGGTAGATTATTCCATATGAAAGCATATTTGGAGGCAAAAACTGAGACCGGTTGGTTGTGGAGCTAAGGGGTGGTGAAATGAACATGGAGGAATTACGAGTGGCATAGGGTCGATTTACCGGAGTGAGAGCGTTAATTCGTGGGATATTTGGGCTAGAATTAACGCGAAACAGGAAGCAGAGACCGGCTTCGAGTCTTCTAGCCCACAGAAATTTAATGTTTGCTAACTGGCATCTATCCGTATAAGAGAAACTGGATCCAGGAAGAGAAAAATAGTTTTCGAGTAAAAACCCTCTGAACTTTTTTTCAATCTTACTGCGGTCAGAGGCGTTCATCAGCCCAAATAGGGGACAGCAGTATTCGAGGATAGGAAGAACAAACATGCGGTATAGGTTTAACTTTATTTCCGGAAGGAAGAAATTATGTGATATAAAACCACATATCTGTGCAGCCTTTGCAGAAATTCGATCTGCATGAGGCGATAATGCTAGCTTATTCGTGTAACTTAGACCTAAGTCTTTTATGGTTGATCGTTCTAAAAGTGTACTATTTTGAAATACTAGGGTCCAGGAAGCTTGGCGGGGCCAAAACACATGAAACTGCTCTTGGATGGAGAAAATTCCATCTGCCAAGTACAGCTCCAACGTGAGAGCATTAGTAGATCAGTGTTGATTTTGTCAACGCAACTATTAGCAGTGTCTTTAGAAAATGAATAAAATGCACTTGAGATCGTCAGCGTAAACGAAATTTTGTGAATTTGTGAGTAAAGTTTGAAATTTCGTTAATGTACAGAATGAAGAGAAGGGACCTAGAACGGTGCCTTGAAAAACGCCACTCGTGATCGGTTGAGGCGTTGAATAGCTATTACCTACTAGGACCTTCTGGCTGCGGTTAGACAAGTAGGAACCAATGAAGTCAAGGAGAGGAGGCCGGATGCCGAGGGCTTCCAGTTTCACTAGAAGACATCTGTGCGGTACCTTGTCAAAGGCTTTGCTCAGGTCAAAGTAGATCACAACCACTGACTGTTGCTCGTTACCAAGGGAAGTGACGAGGTTAAGAAAAGCTAAGTGACACACTTCGCATGATCTCCCAGGTAGAAAAACCATATTGTGAGTCGCTTAAAAGCTTATTTTCTTGGTAAAAAGTCGAGAATTTGATTAAAAATAATTTTTCAAGAAGTTTTGCTAGAGCCGGGTTTTGTGAACGCCTCGATAATTATTTACGTCCGAACGAGATCCCGACTTGAAGACAGGAAGAATAATAGATGTCTTCCATGAGTCAGGAAAGAATCCGTTTATAAGATAAATTGAGAATACATGGCTAAGCAATCACGGGAAAGCTCGGCACTCTCTTAACAACTGAGTTTGGAATACCGTCAGTTCCCGAAGAGTGCGAGTTTTTTTCAGACGAATTATTTGCTTACGAATTCAGTTCTAAGGAGAAATCAATAGTGCTGATAACATTCAATGAGCATGCCTGAAACGTCGGAACCGGTTCAGATTCCATCGTAAGATGATTTTCAAGGAACGCACTAAACAGTTCTGCCTTTGTCAGAGTCTTCCAGAACGAAGTTCTTTGTCTTCATTTAGTAATGGAGGAATTTCATAACCTCGTTTAGAAGAGGATCGACGGCGGAACAGTTGAGCAACAGATTTTTGCAGAGTTTGGCTCACTGAGTGCGCAAGATTCCCTCTGTCTGTCATGTGCAAGACGAATCTTAGAGGCTAATTCAAAAAAATCTCAGCGATCCTTAGATGTACAGATAACGAACTAGTATATTGATCTTTCAACTGCTTTCTTCAATTTCTTTAGTCGTGGCAAAAAGAAAGTGAGGAACGGTTGATTCTGAGACGTAGGGCTTTGACTATTTTGGTTGGCACAAGCTTCAGGATGTTATTTTGAAACGACTGACACGAAGTCACAAAGACTTGCTGCGTCGTTCAAAAAGTTACTAATTAAGCTCATATCTGCGAGGTCAAAAGCATGATAGGTACGAACGGCACTAACCTTTTTCGATGAAACAATCGGAAGGCAACAGTGAATTAGTGTATGGTCACTTTGGAAGAGGCCCTGCTTAAAATCAACGAAGAGGGGAGCAATGTCGTTTTGTGAAAATCAGGTCTAAAATATGCTTTTCTCTCGTTGAAGAACGGACAAGCTGGGACCAATTAGAAAAAAATTAATCGTATCGAGGAAAGGCTGAACTCTGGTGGACAAACGTTTGAAATCCAGTCAATTTCAGGAAAATTAAAAGTCCCCAGCGATTATTTTAATGTTAAAATTAGACTTCGAAATCAATTTAAAAATTTCACAAAGTTTTGCATCATCATTGGATGATGAATTAGGTGGGTTGTAAATACATCCGAGAATCGCCTTTTGCCTGGACGACAGGATAATGGATGCGAAGCAGTAATTACCAGAGAATGACGTAACATCTAGATCAAAACGGGAAGTTCTTAAATGAAGCTTTTAATATAGAGAAGACAACCACCACCACGCCTACAAATGCGGTCTTGACGGTAGAGATCGTACTGGTCTATGACAAGCAAAGAGTCGGAAATTAAGGGATGGGTCCAAGATTCAGTTACGCATAAAAACATCGGGCATTAGCTCGAAAGCAATGGCTCTCAGTTGCGCCATCTTATTTAAAACAGATCTAGCATAAAAATAATATGACATCTAGCGTAGTTCAAGTATCCAAACTAGGGTTATCGTTACTTATAAAAAAGGAAGACTTGGTGGTGGGGAAGTAAACTGTAGAGAGGTAGGTGCTGGCGGAAAGTAAAATGGCTGCTGTCTACAATTAGTTAAGCTGTTACTGCTAACTAAATTAGGATTATTGTAGAGAAACATATTTGGGTGGTATCCATTGAGAGGAAGGCTATTTTCTGCGTTAGCGAAAAATAGGAGGCCTATAAATAGGATTATGAGGAATATTGGAATAATATGGGGAGAATAAGATTTGAAAAACGGAACAAATTGTTTTTGGAAAAACTGGTACCGTAAGGGTAGGGTTAAATAATGGGGCAGCCTGAGAAATTTCATTGGTTGGGATAATTGCTAAGGAAATTTTTGGGTATGTATGGTAGCAGCTGGAGGGTTAGGAGGTTTCCCAACTTTAATAACATTTGTCTTTTGGAACTTAAGTTTGGAGCATCCTTGACTTGCCCAGGTTTTTGATAAGTTTATTACATTGGACAGCTGAGACCGGAGTGGATATCGTGGAATGGGAACGAGGTGGACTTGACTCCAGTATTGTTGACTAAGTCAACAGTAGGAATACAAGGAAAACTACGTTGAAACGGAGAAGCAGTCGGTCTTGGCACTTAAGACGGAGTTACTGGCATTAAAGGTGGGCTTACGACATGGTGATAGCTACTGCGTTGGAAATTCCTATTCGCGAGGAAGAAGGCGTTAGTGGATTCGTTGAAGGAGAGCAGGAGTTGAAGTTAAGGTTTTTGAACTGGGCACTATAGGAGATTGCTGTATCGTCTCGTTATGGTTTGCATAGCCATGACCAGACTTATGGATAATGGATTGAGAGGCCGAAGATCTATGCAAGAGGTGAGACAAATTCCTTCGCTCCATCGGTGTAAGATCCCGACAAAGGAAACATTTTGCATCTCCTAGATAACGAGAAATGCGACCTCGTTGTGCAAAAATGGAGTCCACCTCGATTGGTGAAAAAAGGTGACTAATATAGGTGGATTTTTGCTACGTGAGGAGAGGCGTTTGGCTTCCGCTATTTTGTAGTTGAAACCGCACGAGTACAGGAAGTTTACGGCAACGTCAATGGGTCGTCTGTCCCGTGAAACATTTTTTTAAAGAAAATTATAATTTCGTTTCTGTCGGTCTGATGTTTCAGTGGCAACCAAATGGACGAGAGAATCTAGACGCTGACATTCCTGAGAGGGAAGAGCAGAGATGTCACCGTCGAATAAGTTTTTCCCAGTATAGAGAGAACTGATCCAAACTTTAACATTAAATCATTACAGTTTTGTAAAGCAGAGAGATCAAGCTGCTTAGCTTTAACGATTGGTTGCATATGCATATCACTGCTGTGACTACTTGATGCAACCAAGCAACGCTTCGGTGCAATGGCCGAGAGCTTGCGACGAGCCGAGATTTTTGTTCTAATTTTTGCTAGGAGGCTTTAATTTGGTCAAACTTAGGAAATCTGTCGAACAATATTCTGCGACAAATATTTTTTCCAAAAAATTAACTAAGGACCTTTATACGTGCTTGAGAGACTTCTTAGTATAACAGATCCACCTGACTAATAACGAGGCTATATCGGGGGAAAAAGTTGACTCGAAATATTCACGCCTGTAGAAGTGGACGAGCACTACAGGTATAAGCAGTTGATAGAGTGTTAAAATTGCAAAGTTTTTATCAAAAAATCAGTTAGTAATTAAAGCTTTGGATAAGGAAATTCTGAAAAAATTAGAACTTTCACTTAGCTTTCAAAAACGAGCTGCGCGCCTTGACCTTGACCTATCTCCTTTCTGACCTTGACCTATCTCCTTTGTGGCTTCGCAGATTACAGAAGGGACAATTTTAATGTTGACACTTTTAAACAGTTATACATTTAACCCCCTTACATCTCTGAGGCAGCTCGACCACTCTTGGCGCACCAGTCATCGAGATGTATTTTTATTTCTTTTTTTGGCATGCACCGTTAGATACCGACAGTTTTTTCGGTAAACGCTGTAGCAATCTGGAATAAGCTACCCAGATGTATCAACATTCAGCAAGGCTATCCTTTGTTTACGTGAGCTGTCACTAGTTTTCTACGTTAAAGACACCTTCCACGAATATTGGGTGCTTACTTGATAGAAGCTCTCATCAGTTCTGATGGCGTTCGCAGACTCTGAATCATGTGCCAGACTTCATGCTGAGGGCAATTTTGCTGGATCAGCGGTCCGTAATTGGCTTATTTCTCAGTCGGCAGCGAGCAGCCGTTTGCCGACATACCTGCAGGTGCAGAATACCAGATCAAAAAACTGAAAGATGAAGTAATACACCTTGCACATATGTCAACTCTTCCATCTCCTGAACTTTACTCACTCAATAAGCTGCCGTTTTTGCTAATGAAAACACTTGAAAAAACGATCAGCAGTTTTTTCACTGCCAGCTCGATCCTATACTGTAGAGCTCTTTTGACTTTGCCTGTAAATTGGCAATAAATAAATACAGCAATAAGGAGAGGAGGTCGGAATCAAACAAAACGAGCATTTAAAAACACCAAAACCTCACTAGAACGAATAGAAGACACAGATCCTGTAGCCAATCACGTCAATGTTTTATAGGGTAATATTAGTGTTCCTAGGATGCTCAAAAATGGTCGACCCGTAGCATAAAAGATCTGTCAAGAAATGTTTATAAAAATTCCAGCATGTCTATTTGAATCCGTACAAGTTCGAAAGGAAACCTGATTAGTCTCACAGTTAGTATCCCTGCCCAAAAAAGTCTTATTAAGTAAACCAACAGCAGTTTCTTTCTTCTGAGTAACATAAAGTTAAGAAAAACTCTAATAACCATTTATCTTCACGAGTTTTTTCACCGCTAGCTTGATCCTCACTGCAAATTTTGTCTGATGTTTCCTGTAAAACGGCCTTTTATTATCGTTATAATTGCTATTATAATTATAACTAAAAAGCTCAAAATTTGTAGACCGAAGAACAATGACACGAATTAGCTTTCCTTATAACGCATTATTTCCTCAACTCCACTTCTATGGCAACTTAATCTTACAAATATCTTAGCGCTTAATGCCAACCAAAGAAATTGTCTTGTCCAATAAAATTTCCTAACAAAAACATCATGTAAATACAATTAATGCCTAGTTAATCTATATCCACTTATGAAGCCTAACCTACAAACCCAAATACCACCACACATTCAAACAATACACTCTTACCCATACATTCAAATCCCATCATACGCGTCACCATACTTTCCAAAAGTTACACATTCCCTCCCTTTAGTCCATCAAAAAATCGAAATGCGGTAAGGAAGCAGCTTTTCACATCAGCTTGCCTTTTCCATATCCAACATCCTATGTTTCGTGCATATTAATGTGAGATCCAACGTACATAATACACTACAACTAAGGACATTTTTTGAAATATTAAACATCGATATACTTTTAAAACGGAAATATGAATAAATGAATAACATAAAATGATAAGCTGTATGTCGTTAAATAAAATTTGTATCTTTATAGAATTCTAGAATTTGTTTTTGATTAGCACCGGGAAGGCACTATCGACACAAATATATGTAACGAAATAAGGTTATGACAATGTGTGCAGATAAAATGTACAAATACTTAATAATGTAGACATAACTTAACCTGCTAGGTCAAAAGTAAGCGATGATTTGAAATTAATGGTGAACTAGAAAAATAGGCAGTGAAAAAACGCCCACCTTAAAAATGGAGGAGAAGTTCAATAGGACTTCATTTGCAAATAGAAGGTAGGAGAAAAAAACTGCTGAGGAAAATAAGGTCAGGTAGTAAAGTAGGGTAATACTGCAGTAGTATTTCAGAATGAGACAACGAAACGTCGAGATAATGCATTCTTGATCACTTAGGCGCATGAAACAAAATCTCACGAAAATGCGTCAATGAACTTAAGTCCTAAGCATATTAGGATCCAGAATTGCATTCTGATGATGGTTAATATGAAAAGAAACGGCAGCATTTTAGACTGTGGACCACCGAATGTGTACGTCTGAATGACTTCCTCGTTTAGATGATTGGTGATATAAGCATACATTGTGGTTCATGGGGGACTCGAGGTATCGAAAATATAGTTTCCAGAGGGTCACTTAAATTCCCGATGGTCCTTTCACCGATTCAGACGTAATTTGAGAAGATGACCTCTCAAGTTCGTTGTTTTTGCTAACTCGAAGAAATCCCCTGGGACGAGACAACAGTCCTGGACGTGTAGTATGCGGAATGTTAGTATCAGGTCCCCCCGAAGCTGTCTATAGTGCAAGGGAAAGAGATTGAGACTCGACAGCCGTGTTTCATAAGGCTGTGAGCCATGTCCAAGGACAAGTTTGGTTGCTCGCCTTTGGACCTTTTCGAGGATGTTGATGTCCTTCGCCACCCAGGGTCTCCAAGCTTGGATAGCGGACTCCAACTGTGGCCGCACGAATGTTCCGAAGACTTTAGCGGAGCAGTCGGTAGTGAAGGCTGCAAAAGCTCGTTTGACGAGGTACAGAATCGACATGGCTGACTTCGCTGCCTTTGCGCAATGTAGGGAGGGTTTAAGCGAGGGCGTGATCCAGACTCCAAGGTCCTTTTGAACATCCACTTCTTTCATCGGAATGCCATTCAGACTGTAAACCGTACGGTTCGAAGGATTGCTTTTCCCGACTCGTATGATGTTGCACTTGCTCTCATTAAACGGCAAGAGCCAGTCATTTGACAATTTCTGGAGTCGATTTAAGTTTGCCTGCAAGTTCTCTGCATCAGCCGCAGTTTGAATGACGCGCCAAAGTTTAAGATCATCGGCAAACATGGCAATATCGCAGTCCAGTTCATTGGCACAATCGTTGATGTAGACAATTAACCAAATAGGGCCGAGAACAGAGCCTTGGGGAACACCACTCTCAACCTCAACTTTAGTCGACTGTTTGTCACTGGTATGGACAGTTTTTTAGCGGCCAGTTAAGAAGTTTTCTATCCATTTCAGAAGTCTACCTCTTACGCCAATGCGGTTGAGTTTATAAAGAAGGCGGTGGTGCATCACGCCATCAAAAGCCTTTTTGAAGTCTATATAGACTGCGTGCACCATATTTCCACTATCTACCGCTTCAGTCCAACGTTCTAAACAGTAGAGCAAATTTGTAACGCAGGATCTACCTCTACGGAAACCATGCTGGGCTTCGGATAGGAAATTCTTATGTTCGAAGAACTGCATAAGTTGTTGCTTTATTATTTTTTCCATGATTTTGCAGTAAACTGAAGTTAGGCTTACCGGTCGATAATTGTTTGCAGAGACCCAGCTTCCACCCTTATAAAGCAGCGTAATCCATGCGGATTTCCAGTTGGCTGGAAGACTTCTGGTCTGAAAGGATGTTTGGAAAAGCGTAGAGAGTGGTTTTGCCAACTCTCTCGCGAGCTCTTTCAACAGCTTTTGCAATTGCAATAACTGCAAGTGTGTGCAGCTGATAATGAGGTAGAAATACAATAAATTGTCAATAATTAAGCTAATATTTTCAACAGGAAACAAAAAAATCGGTTTAAATTCAAGAATTCACTTATCTTCAAATTTGAACCAACCGCCTTCGACCTTGACCTCGCCACATATCGTATTGTGTCTCCCGCTCAATGTCAGCATCCATTCCTCCCGACCCTTCAGTTGCCCACAGCTTTGCATTCCTCACCCTTTATCCAACGGATATGGCAGAATTCCCTCACTCCATACGGGAGCATATCTAAATGTAACGCTTTCTTTCTTATATTCTGTTTTGCCCTTTCATACATGTATATCCTTCTTATTAGTAGAACCAATTTCCTAGATTTCTGTCGTTTCTTCTAATGACCGTTGTGTTTTGACGGTCATGCGTTCTTGAGTGATCGGCATGGTGTTTGGAGACACAGTTCTGTACACGCACCAACTAATAACGACTACAGGTTCGTTACTGGCTCGTGTGTGTGCCAACCTCGAAGCCTTCGGCCTCTACATGCCAGCTAATAGAGGCGTCAGTTAATGTCGCTAGCACTTCGCTAGTAATCTGCTGGTAATCATAGTTGACTAGCAAAAATTGAGAAACGGGCGCAATTTTTACACTAGTGAATTAATAAAACGCCAACCCCGAGACCTGACCAGGCAGTTCATCACCCTTATCTTATTTATTCGGGCATACAGGACACGGGTAAAGCCGCACAGTTGATAATCGTATCACAGTCGGCTTTATATATATGAATCTGCGATAAGATATCCTAAGTATTCTTACCCTTATAAATTATGCGTATACTGTGCGCTGAAAAAGATCAATTCACTTTTAAAATGTGGATCGTGTTTTGACAGTCATGCGTTCTTGTTCAACAGGAATCGCCCAGGAGAGGTGAGTCCTATAGAGGAAGTGTATCAACTAGTCGATATTTAACTGCAATCAACCATCCTTTCATATGCTGCTGCATTAGTAATGATGCACAAGGTGAACTGATCGAGTGCGAGGCATTGGTTAGAATGCACCCTCAGTGTGGGGTAGGCAGATTGCGAGATTAATGCAAGCAATCACTATTGTTCACAGTTTGGTTCAAAAGCTCAACCTATTCATTATGCCTGGGAATCGTACGGTGTTATCTTATTGCCGAATGTTGGTGAACACAAATGATTTATGAAGGGCGCCGAATACAGAGAGAAAATGATGCAATATTTAATATCTGTTTCAGCAGTTTGATGAGCACAGCTAAATGCAAATGAAAATGGGAATATTCGTCAAGTATCATTACCTAAGAATGATTGCAGTTCATTGATGAGAGTGGACTTTGAGACCGACTGATAAGTTTCTAGGCAACTGAGAAACTTTGATGCGTTTATCTTGTGCTTGAAAGAGAATGTATAATTTAACATACCACGCGCCCATCGAATTCAGTTGAAAATTTTCGACCTCCTAGGAATTTACTCCTTTCGAGATTTCAGTCTTGTGGACTTTACTTATTAAGCTTTGGATTCTATTCGACATACTCTTCATCATCGTTAGACTACTGCAGGACAACAGTGGAAACGTCCGATGTTCTCCTCTTGTGCACTTTTCGTCAGCAACTCCAAGAGATCTTCCAGTTCACAGAGAGCTGAGTCATTTCGATATTTTATTCATAAAGTTGCTCCGTTAAAACATTCGTCCCATACTTAAACACTCTTTATCGTTTTTGCGATCTATAATGGAAGTCAAAAAGTTACCCTTCAGGAATCGTGCCAAATACGTGGTATCGCTGAGGTTCAAATCAGAGCACCAGTGAGTATGAAAGTACGGTGATACCACTGAGCTATCAATGGACCACCAACTCGCTGATTTAAATTTATATGCTGGAATAAACACTATACATAATACGAATGACCTCATTTCCGGACATATTTTCCTTAAAGTCACCTCCCACCAAACAGGCCAAGAGTTTAATAAGTATTTTGGATGTCAATTACGAGGACGAAGCGTGTGCGACATGCTTTCAACTTCTTTAAAAATCTCAGAGATTTAAAATAATAAGCAGGGTCTGAAGATGGAGATAGAGAAGTTGAAGAAACTTCCTCGCATCTTAACCGAACAGAAGCAGCCCCTAACGATAAAAAATGAGGGAGATAAACGTACATACACATGCACAGCTTCCGCAGGCATAACATCCCATGAGTAAGATGACGCTCTGTGACCTCCCACTCTAGTGTGTGCAGGCAAATTATGACCTCACCCATCAATCCTAAGCGAAATATCATAATACGGGGTGTCCCAGAGTCCACGTCCTGCATTCCGGAGGAACAAGTGACACACGATCTATATCTTCTTCATGAATATGTCAGTGCAGTCCTGAAGAAAGTGAAAATATTCACAGTGCAAAAAGCTTTCTGACTAGGCAAAGCAGACCTCAGCTGCTACATGAGAACATCCCCAAAGCCTCTAAAAAGTTATTTAAGAAAACAAAACCCAGGCAACACTTATGTTAGAAGGAAGAATAACCTTGCGGTAATTGCACAAACAAGTGTTTTTCAGCCGGACTACGAGCCAAGGGAACGGCTGAAAATTAGCGAACTAAGGAGGAAATTGAGGGAGAGAATTTGCAAATGGGAGAAACGGCTGAAAATCAAAGACGGTCACATAGTCCAGATCAATTTGCCTTTCCTGTGGCCAAAACCTGTAACCATGAAGGCTGGGTCTCCTTGACAAATCAATCATTGAAAGTCCTCTCCACAAATTTACAAAGCATGTTCAGCCAGCTGCAAGACCTTCGAAACGTGGTGGATGCATTTGAACCCGACATTTTGGCATTCACTGCAACGTGGCTAACTGCAGACATCACTGATTCCGAAATATCCCATAGAGGATATCAGCACTTCAGGAGAGATATACCAAGTTGAGGAGGAAGGAGGAGGAGGAGGAGTCATAGTTTATGTGACTCACAGCTGACCACTATGGCTGACATACGTTTTACATTACGTGATGTGAAAATCTTAAGCATTACTATATCTACTGAGTATTTTAGACCACTGAAGGTATCGGTTGTGTACCGTTCGCCTTATCAGACTTCCGATCGGGATCTCATTCTCATAACGGAACTCTACAAAGCCAACGAGAAGAAAGATATCCTCATTGTTGGGGATTTTAAACGCTCGTGGTATTGACTGGAAAACATGTACTGCACAGGGAATGCCAGATAAACTTCAACCAAAAACTACAACAGTGTGAAACAGACAAACTTCTCTGTCAGTACGTCACCTTTGGAACACGGATGAGAGAAGGGCAATAGTCAAACTGTCTTGACCTGAATATACACGAGATGAGAAAATGTTATTGACCTACAGGACCGACCGTTATTAGGGTTAAGCGATCACGTTACGCTGTGCTTCGAGTACTCATTGTTTTTAAAACCAAATTTACCTGATACTTTCGAAAGAAAAATTTGGAAGGTGGACTTCTCACTTATGACCAGACAGAATGTCATAGATATCCTACGAATCAGAAGTACATGGTGTAGCCAATAAATATTTGATGAATTTAAGCTCATTTTGAAAAGGATTGTTTACCTCAACAGTCCTCTCAGAAGAAAGACAACCAAAAACCGCCCAAAAGGGATCAACTCAAACTTGTTGGCCTCTTTCAAAAAATTAATCGATTCTGGAAGCGTTGCAGACAAATCGGCTCCAATGCTCACTTACGGGAATATGCAGCAACGCTGCGTTTGTAAAATTGAGGGTTACTAGTCTGCGAAGGCAGTTCGAACTTATTATACTGCAAAAATCGTTGGAACTACCCAAAGTGCTATATGGCTACATACGGAGTACAAAGAGAATTCAGGAAATGATTCCTGCCGGGGACCGACGACCAGGTTAAGGCATCCCTTCTATCCAAATTCTTTCAGACCATCTTCACCCGAGAGCCTTATACTTTTGCTGCTATTCCATCCGTTTTTCAACCAATGTTTATTTATTTATTGCCAGTTTACAGGCAAGGTAAAAAAATATATACAGTAGGGGGTCAATCTGACA